>CM066328.1:111713650-111741150 GCA_033807585.1 Hydrophis major | reverse complement strand
ATCTGATCTGCCAGTGATAGAAGCACTGTATTTCTCAGATGTTCAAAGTCTGTCTATCTAATAAGTCACATATGGACCAAGGCAGCAAATGGTTTGTTTCAGGAATCTTGCCTTTCTTTCAGCAAGGTGTTTTAAAATCAGTGAGTAGATATGCAACATAATAATAATAATAAAAAATCCTAGAAAGTGAAATTCAGCAGCTTTGGTGGGCCCTTGGAGCTCATATAGAGGTGCAACCTAGAAGGCAAACATCTAAAACTTTCTGGCAAAGATGTAGATTGCTTCTTCTGGTTGATTTATCTACATTATCTGAGCCAAAACATCGGCACAGCTAGTGTTGATATAATGTGGTTCAGGTTCATTGCTCAGCATGGGGCTCACATTTTGTAGAAATAAATGAAATAAGAAGAGCAAAGTGGAAATGTGTGAACTGATAAATAACGATCAAGAACAAAATGGCACCTCCCTTTGCTAATCTTACATGCCATAGCTATGGTCAGGTTGCACTGTAGTGTAGGATTTTCAAACTCATATTTGCTTTAAGCCAAATAACTTGGACAAGTTGCCAATAAATGGATGGCTGCTTTCAATCCCTTTGGCTTGCAGTGACTTCACCATTCCAAGTCATCCTGAAATGGGCCCTCTGTTCCTATGGGAATCATAGTATTACTGTAGGGCTATTTATAGCCAGCAGAGCTGCCACCTTGATTATTTATTCATTAATTAGATTTATCTCCCAATTTGTCTTTGAGAGATGAAGCAGCTTACTTAGCATTCCTTTGTCTAAATTATTCCCCACAAGAACAACATTTTGAATATGAATAGCATATGAGATTGTGCAAAGCCTAGAGTCAACCATTGAGTTTCCATGATAGAGAATGGACTTGAACCTGGGTCTTTGTGGTCCTAGTCCAGGGGTTTCAAAACTTAGTGACTTTAAGGCTTGTGACTTCAACTCCCAGAATTCCTATGCTGGCTGAGGAATTCTGGGAATTGAAGTCCACAAGTCTTAAAGTTGCCAAGTTTGGAGACTTCTGTTCTAGTCCAACACTTTAATCATGACACCACACTGTCTAAGAACACATATATACTTTGGGTTTGTATTTCTTCTAAGCATTAGAGTATTCCTTCTTTTAAATATGCGCTTAGAATGTTAGTGCTATTGCAATGGTGTTGCACAGTAGAAAACATGGGCAGTTATTAATCCGAATTAATGTAATCTGACAAAAATTCAGATTAATATCAATGAAGTTTGAAATCATATTATTATAATCCCAATTCTATAGGCTATGAGACCCTTGAAAGATAAATTTTCTAGGCTCTGATCTCAAACAGGCAATCTTGCTTAAGCAACAAGAACATAAAGCTAAAGAGTGCTTTGTTGACTTCCAAGAATCCATAAGAATTTTTCTCAGGCCTCCATGCTATGCATCTTTTACTAGAAAATTAGTAGACCTGACTTATATCCAAAATATGCAGTCCAGTATAGACTGATACATGTATTTTGTCTGTACTGAACTGTGATCGGTGGTACTGATCTGGAGAAAGTTAGCAAAAGAAATTTCCATTGAATGTAAGTCAGTGGTCATTAAGGACATCTTGATAACACTTGGAATTGTTATTTGAGTGATACTGATGGGTTGTCTGAATATTTGGTACTTTCTTTGAACCTACATAGTATGGTGTAATGGAATGCCTGTTGTAATGAAATGGCTTGTTATGAATTGCCTGATCAGTTTTGGTAATAGTTCAATGTAACCCCATTTTTTCTCTAGCAAGGACAGTAAATTCAGACTCAAGATTGTTTTGCTAGCATTAGACACTTGGTTTGGGGCTGCATTTAGATTCCTGGAAATGCTTGAATGGTACCTATCCTATCCATTCAACCACATTTCTTTAAAATATCAAACTGATTACAAAATTGTAGAAGAAACCAAAATACTGTAGAAATTTCAGCAATCATTGAAAGAGAAGTGTAAAGCATACTCATTTTTTTTTATTTGAGGGATTTTTAAAAAAAAAATAAACTAAGGATGTCCTAAGCACTATTTTACTTCTTAAGAATTCCCCTTCTCCAAACTGGTTTCTGGTCCAGCCCAACTTCTATTCCAATTTTTATTTTGCCATTACATTTAGCCACTAAAACCTGCACCCCAGTATATTATAGAAGAAAATAGGCAGATCCTGAGAAGAATTTTCCAACGCTTACCCCTTATAGTGTAGCCTGGGAAGTGGAAGAAAGGATTTGATTAAATCATCCAGAGACTCTGAATCCAAAAGGCAAAAAGTTTCAGCTGGATAATTGGAAAAAAATATCTGTTTAAAAAAGTATCTAACTTGAAAAACTCATTAGTATAGAGTTGCTACGGAGAAAGAGCTTATTAACATGATAGCAGACTTACACCTTGCTGATGAGACACCATGGCTATTGGCACCCTAGAAATACCCAAGGGGAAGCAGAGTATGTGAACAGCACCTGCAGTTCTAAATAGCTGTGTTGAAATGAATGTTGCTGCTAACCCTCGTGCTTGTAAGCATGCAGATTAGTACTCAGGAAAAGAACACATTTCTAGGCCCTGTATCATTGTTGCACTTTGAGGAAGATAGCAACTTATGGATATTCAGTGGCTGAGCTTGAACAACTATCTTATCGAGTGTCTTAAAAAGTGTAGCATAAAAAACACCCTACATTTGCAAACCTTAGAAGTTAGAACCTATGTCTCTGAATACAAACCAACAACAACAACTATTTAGAGATTAAATACTTTTGAGATCTTTTAGGTATTTCACCCAACTTCCAATTGTTGAAGATAATTCTATCAAGGACAAAAGTTAATGGGACAAATTATTGGAATTATATATGATACTTGGAAAATTTATTATGCAATGTATGCCTCTGTAATAACCAGGCTAATAACCAAGTGAATACACACATACCTATACATATTTACACACACACACACACACATGCACAGAGAGAGAGAGAGAAAGAGAAAGAGAGAATATATTATACATACACACAGTATATATACTGTATATACACCCACAGAGATCAACTTCAGTTTACTTAATATTAAAATTTGCTTCTGGGGCAATATGCATAGAATTATACTGCAAAATGAAATACTTTGCACTTAAAGTTCTGTTCTTTTTTGTAACCAGGTGCAGCTAAATATATCAAGAGTTTCAATTTTCATAAATCCCAGCTTCATGCTGACTAGAAGTTATAGGAAGTGAAATGTAGCATATATGGAAGAAAAGGCACCAATTGAAAAGTGATGCCAGTGTTACTGACACAGTTTTCATGCCTATCCAGATGACTGATATTCCAGATATGGCAGTGTCTTTCAAATGGAAGACTGAGGCATACAAGATTTGGATGAAAAATATTTTGCATTGTTGAATGAAATGAAAATTGCACAAATGGACTCCTCTTAGCTCTTTGGGTATTTCTCCTCTTTTGTCACCTTCTCCCCAGGTTTCTTCACACTCCAGAATCTAATCTAAATCGCGTGAGAAATACATTCCTTCCTTTTGGACTGAAGGAAGACAAGACTTGCAAACTGGAAATATAGATTGCCTGTTATTAATATAGAGTAGATGCTTTGGATGGGCACTTAGAACAATCATGAAAGATCCAAGATTTTCTCCTAAATTCCAGTTTTGGAAGTGACAGTTCTGATTGGACATCCTTCACTGTTAGTTCCTTAGCTTGCAAATGTTTTGAAAGCTTTTATGAAAATAGAGGTGAAGTGGACTTTATCCTTAGATAGGAAAGCAGTGTTTAAAATTTAAATGAAAGGATGCCACGGGTCTGTTTCCATGATGTGTTTAATTGGGCAGAGGCTGGGCTGTGCCATCATCATAAAGCTTGTCAATTAACCTGGAAAATTAACCTAGAAAGATTTAGGATGAACTAATCTCCCTTCTCCCAGTCAATCATGCC
The DNA here is from genome assembly GCA_033807585.1 of Hydrophis major. NCBI lineage: Eukaryota > Metazoa > Chordata > Lepidosauria > Squamata > Elapidae > Hydrophis > Hydrophis major. The sequence continues at coordinate 111,737,204 of CM066328.1, read as the reverse complement.
ATGAAAACAGGGTTTGAAAGGGTTAACAGAGAAGTGACCCTTTGTCTCTGAAACAGACACAAAGCTGCAGAAGGGCCTTGCAGAAATGCGGCTTTTCTAGGCATTGTATCACTGTTTCCTTTCTACTTTTCACCCTCTGAGACCATCACAAATGGGGTAGAGTTGGCGCTGAATGGAAAAAAGGGGTCAGCTTGGGAAAACCCTCCCTCTGACTCCATCCACAGTGGCACTGAACCTAATTAGGCCATCAATGTTTCCCCCTCCCATTATTTTTTTTCTAATGGGGGGAAAACGAACTCTAAGCCTGCTTTATGGTGAGTGGGAAGACTTAAAAATAGCTTTTACGTGGCTGCCTTATTGATGCATGTCAGTGGCCGCTAGCACATCAGGGAGAGTTTGTTGCCCTGGGGAGAAGTTGAGTCAGTTGTGTTGGCAAACAAGAGCCAACCTCTGTATGCTAGAAAATGCAGCTGGGCACCAGAATTTCCTATTTCAACATAAAGCTCATCCAACATAGTGGAACAAATCAGTAAATATGAATGTTGTGCAAGCTTGTGGAGATTACATTTGGGCTGTCTGTTGAAAAGAAAAGAAGAGAACATAAAATGATCAACATTACTTTTAGTAATGAACATGATATTGGTCTTTTTTTTCCCCCACAGCCCCCAGTACCCAGCCAGACTTCTTCTTATTCTTGCATGTTGCCCACAAGTCCATCAGTAAATGGGAGGAGCTATGATACATACACCCCTCCTCATATGCAGACACATATGAACAGCCAGCCAATGGGCGCCTCTGGAACCACTTCAACAGGTGAGCAACCATTGGTATCTTCATCAGAGATACTTTATGAGGAGTGCTTACCCATGAATCAGAATTTTGATTCCTTTGGGCAAAAATTGATGACTTATTATCAACTCTTAAACAAAAGGAGAGGGCATAACATGTAAGTGTTTAAGAATCTAATTAGATATCATTGGAGATTATGAATAAAATAGCCGAATGAACAAGAAAGCCCTATTTTGTTAGAAATTCACTGTTAATGTAAATCATTTATGCATTAATGCAAATGCTGTAGTTCAGCACTTCTTTAGCCATGTGGAATAATTGATAATTCTCCACTAATTTGGGGAAAGGAGGGTATCGCAATATAAAAAAATGCACAAAAGTGCAATCCATGTTTATAATCATATACAATATAATAGTACAGTAATCAAAAATTACTAAGATAAACGTTTGGCAAGATTTAATTCGCTTTTGTCTCCATAGTGGAGAAGGAGATAAAAATTAAGGAATTCAGGAAGATAAAGCTCAGTTCAGTTGAGGGACAAATGCTAATGCTTGACCTTAACTGAAAGACCATTGTAATGGAATTTTGTAGACCAATCCTTTTATCATATAAATAATCATATACATTTTGTCTATCTAAATAGTTGAAATTTCAAAGTCCCATTAGTCAATGGAAGACTTATAACTTAATTATTATACACTATGCTCCCAAGCTGTGCTTGTGTTGTATTCCAAATAAATAATAAACACAATTCTTATGCTATATATTAGCATATCATTATGTAGATTTTGATCATTCACATTCCTTGTTATATGATGTTTCTCTCTTTTATTTATTCAATTGTTAGTCTCTTTTTAAAGGAATATTATAAAGAAAAAAAACATGTAATTTGCACATATTTATCTATTGCAGAATTAAATTGCACTGAATCCAATGTTACCTTACTTCTCCCAATCCTTGCACCATCCTGAATATCTGCTGTACTGCTGGATATCTTTTAACCTATAGATGGACATACTGTAATTATGTTATTATAATCATTATTATGTAAACCATTGGAAAGGATGGTTGGGAAGTGAGAGAAACATATATGATCTGGGCACTTATATACACACATATATAGAACCTCTGCCAGGATTCAATAGCCAAAATAAAATCACTTATTATTTCACAAAGATATCTGTGCATGTATAGAAGTTATTGAAGTGATCACACTGAGCATATCAGAATTCTCAGTGCCTTAACACTTTAAGTTGCATTCTTATTCACTGGTTTCTCAAAGTGCCCCTTGTCATAGGGACAAGTCTGTCTGTCTGTCTGTCTCATCTACCTACTTACCTATCTACCTATCTACCTATCTCTCTCTTTATCATCTATCTATCACCTATCTATCTATCTATCTATCTATCTATCTATCTATCTATCTATCTATCTATCTCTATCATCTGTTATCCAGCAGTTGATCTATAAGCATGCACCCAAACACATTTTCCCCCTTCTTCAAGGTCTAATTTCTCCTGGAGTGTCAGTTCCTGTTCAAGTTCCTGGCAGTGAACCTGATATGTCTCAGTACTGGCCAAGGTTACAGTAAACCATGGGCTGATTTTGCAAATGGCTACATGGACATCAATTGGAGGTTGATCTGTATTTCTAAAAGAAGAATGACTTTCCACATACTTCTGTACTACAACTGCATCCTGTGATGTAACACACAAGAAAAGACTTTAACATGGACCTTTGTATATTGAAGGAATTATATCAGTTGGAACAAATCTTCATTTTGGTATCCAAACTTTCATTCATTTTGGTGTATTATTTGTAAATGGGCATTTCTATGTTATAATGAAAGAACAATGTAGACTGAATGGATGTTTGCTTTTGTGTTGGTCATGAAGTTGTTTTTTTTAAAGGAAGCCATGATCAACAACCTTTGCCATGAATTAAGAGTTTTATCAAACTGTATCGAATGCTTCTACCAATTTGTTCATAGATTCCAGACTATGCTCCAAATCTATATTATTTCACTACATAAAATTCAACCGGGAACAATTCAGAGTATATTTCTGTAAGGAAAATATCTGTTGAAATTTCCAAAGGTTATAAACAGATGATGCTTATTTGCAAACATAGGGTTAACTTCAAAGAAGAAAAGTTTGATAGGAAAAGGGTAGATTGTGTCTCTGATATAATCCAATTTGTTTTATGTCAAAATGTAAGTATTTGTCTTCCCTAGAAATCTCCCAGAATGATTTCTATAATAAAGTTAATTTCATTTATATTCAACAAGAATATTCTATAGATGTTTTACACACATTTTCATGCATCAAACATTTCTTTTTGGGTCAGCAAAAGTTAATTGTTCTTAGCTATAGTTGTACTACTGTTCACAGTCCAATCATTTTGTGCATCTAGAATTCATTCCTAATCAATTAAAAGTGCTTGCAAGAGTTTTAAACCTAAGTGTTTTGAAGTTGTTCACAACGACATATCAAAATTAACCATTGTTGATTGTAAAAACCATGCCAAAGCCTTTGTATTTCCTTTATTATACTATTTTATTTTTAACCTAATAGTGTGGTGTGGCAAATTTTGTTCCTTGTTAGGGTTTAACTATTTTTTTTACACACAAACAAATAAGTCTTTTGCCAGTACATTTGCAAGTTCAAAATGAGCATTCAAAAGTAATTTTTAAAGATTTTATCACTTATTTTGGAATCTCAGTTGAAAAGTTAAGAGTTTGCTAGAACATCAGACTTACGTATAAAAGTTTTTTTAAATAATAATAATATAATTCTCGGGTTCCAATGAAATATTGTATAAAGAAATATTTAATAAGGAGGAAACAGCTAACTTTTAAGTAAGAGTTACATTATAAATTATGTTGGATAAATTTGAATTTAGAGAAAAGATGAACATTTTCTACTTATTTCAGTTAAGCTGCAAATACTTATTTTCAAATAAATTTAATTTAAAGCTAATGGAATTAAACTGGAATATCTGGTTGGAAGATAATTTTTTTAGGATTTGTTTTTTAAATTATTGAATGAGTATGTTTATTACAAAAGTAAAATTCTGTAAGGAAATGAATTCCTACATGTATTCACAAAAGCACACTTTCTTAACATAATTTTCCCATGAATTTATAATCTGGTTAATATTTTGGTGCCCTTTGCACAAGACTGAAAAGGTGCATTATCAAGAGACAATCAGAGAAAAGAAAAGGATACGATAACAATGTAGATTGTGACTGGTCAGTGAAAGTGAAAAAGTTTTAGTATGTGGTGGGATTCAAATTTATTTACAACCGGTTCTGTGAGCATGGCTTGGTGGGTGTGGCAGGGGAAGAATACTGTAAAATCTCCAGTCAGAGGTGGTATTTGCCAGTTCTCCAAACGACTCAAAATTTCTGCTACCGGTTCTCCAGAACTGGTCAGAACCTGCTGAATACCACCCCTGGTTTTAGGTACTTTGAATATAAACATTCCTGTAGCTATGAAGGAGCTTATGATCCAACTGTTACTTATCAACACTGCATGAAAGAAGAGATCTGATGATGTGTAAAAAAAATTATGCCCGGGAAGCCTGCCACTTTAAAGGAAAAACCTCAAGCAATCCTTCTAAAAGATAGGAGAGATTCTCACCTTCTCCTTCATGGTGCAATGTCTGAATCAAAGTGATTTTTCTATATAATTTAGGGAAAAAAATGTAGTTACCCTAAAACAGATTTTAGTTTACTGGTTCTACGAATGCATCCAAAGGGACAAACTGCTTCCATGGTAAATGCAAGAGGGTGTAAAACAGCTTTAATTACAGCACATGCTCTCCACATAAAATGAGGATGGTGAATTTTAATATACATATTTTAGAAAATTTTGTGGAAAAACACAGCTTAGGATCTGATTAAAACAAAACGTTTTTTTTTTCTGGCAAGTTATTTTAATGCTATTTATACCAAGAGGATATTTCATGTACAGAATATGTTGATGGCTATAATTGATTAGACAGCTAATACTGAGCAAAACAACAATACATAGCAATTCAAAGAAATGCCAACAAGTTTGAAGAGAAGTCTGTCTTAAGCTGTATTTCTGTGTATTTATATATACCTGGGAATTGCCTTCTGGAACTCAGTTGGATTTAATTTTGTGAGAGTGAGTATACAAGTATTGCTGGTCTTCAAGAAAGTAATATTAACTTTTTTAAGGTGCAAAAACCACCCCAAAGGAAATTTTCTTGAGTCTATGAATGAGAATGATCTTATTCTATCATTAACATCATTTTATGGTACATAGAAACAAACAGGGCCTCTTGAATACTTTTTCTAATTGGGAAGGGTTTCCCCCCAAAAAATTATCAAAGAAAAGATAAAGGAGAAGGAGAAGAGGAGGAGGAGGAGGAAGAGAAAAAGAAGAGGAAGAATTGTGTTCTTTTTGGTGGTATAACATGGAGCCAAATCTTGTCCGAGGGCATATCGCAAGATCACAGATTTTTATTCCAGATTAATTAATTTTACTGCCCTCCTCTGCTTCTGTCTTTTGCATCACCTAAAACAGAATTATAATAATCAGCATGCTATATCTGAGGCAATGAATATGTAAAAAACAGTTTTTAACCATCTTGATTATAGGTTATTACAATGTGTTAAAGGGTAAAATGTGTTTAGAGATTTTAAGGATGTACCTACAGAGTTATTTTTAGATTTTAAAGTTAAGCTGCTCCTGTGGAACAGCTTAGCAGCCTCCTCAATATTGTTTTTCATTGAAGGGAAGGGGTCATGAAAAATATCTAAAGAGCTTGTACTTCTCCTTGTCTTCTTCTGTCCTTCAGGTTTTTTTTATGATTGATTAGACAGCTGCTACATCTGAATCATTGTCCCAGGGTGAATCAAATGCCACAACAGTTTAATTGATCTTTGAGTGGCACTTGGTACTTTTGCCAGAAGCCTCATTCCAAAAATGGTCCAAAACTGTCATGTGAAAGGCTGGCTGTAGGTTTTCTATATTGGTGAAGACCAAAGGAGTCTTTACACTGTGCAGACTTCAACTGGCTTGGCAATTCTGGATGTTGAAGTCCACCCATTGTAAAGTCACCAAACTTGAGAAACACTGCATTAGAGAACCAGAGTTGTGCACAGCTTTGTGCTGGAAGAATCTTGTCTAGACAAGACAAGACAAGGATTCCTAACTGAGAGGGAATGGTAGAAAGAAAGAATGTTACACAACAAATAGCGTGAATTTCCATTCTAATTACTTTACTGTTTACTTTTTCAAGGCTATGCTAAGATTATAAAATAAAAGAAGCATATCATGTGTACTGAGCAAGTTCAAGTAGTTTAAAATCCAGGTGGGATTGCTGGATCTGAAAGGATTTACTTACCAAGTTTCATATTCTAATAGACGGTTGCTAAAAAGAGAGTTGTATTATGAGTATGACAGGCAGAAGACTATTTTTTTTAAAAAAAAACAAATTTTATTAATTTTTTAAAGACAAACAAACCATCATCAACCATTGAATACATAAACCCTCTTTCCATTATAAATTTTACAAGTCGAAAAAGACATTATTGAATAAGAGTAAAGAGAAATAATGAGAAATTTGCTAAGAGAGATTTATATATTCATATGGAAATGGTGTAAAACAGAAGGCTATTTTTAAATAAATATTTTCAAATTAACATTACAAAGCATCCCCCCGTCCTTTTCTGTTGTAGTTCTGGAAAATAGCAATGTGCATTTCCAGTTTATGTGTTCTTAGCCTAATGATGATTCTGATAAAAATTAATAGTTCTAAATACATTACGCTTTAGGTCAATAGCAGGAGTTTTTGTTCATCCCAAAAAACTTTATTATGAATGATCAATTGTTGACAATCCTAGCAAGTCTTATTAGAATATTTATTAATTTTTATATGCATAAATTGTAAATTCTTCACTATTTCCATCACTTATTAATCCAATTCTTTAGAATGAATTGTAAACTGACTGATCCTTATTTGCTTGATTTTTCTCAAAATCAAATCATTGAAGTTCTGCTTTGCATAGGCTAGTTCCAAGTCAATGACACATGACCTACTCATATTCTTGGCCAGGCAATTTGGTGTACATTTTTGCATCATCATTATTATTATTTGCAATGTAATTGAAGGGAAATTTATCTGATGGCCTTATCATTTCAATGCATTCATGAGGCTGGATTCAGAAACTGTCTTTCTGAATGGAGGGTCTCTTTCTTGCACAATGGAACAGATATAGTGATCATTGGCCTGGACTTCCCTTATGTCATAGTCTGTAATGACCTCCAGATTGACTTCCCTTGGATTGGAGAGCTCTGCAAAGCAGTGCCTCTAAGTGTGGCAATGAAAAAAATGTTTTATAGATGGTTCCTGCCTCCTGCGAGATTAGCAAAGATGTATCCCAACATGAACCCGGTATGTTGGAAGTGCAAGAAGAAAGAGGGTACTTTTTTTATCATATGTGGTGGTCTTGTTCAGAAGTCCAGAAGTACTGGCTTAAAATTAAAAATGGTTGCAAGAGATCCTTAAGGAACAAATAGAATTGGAACCAGAATTATTCTTGTTAGGAATATTTAAAAAGAAATGTGGGAAAAATATATAATATATAAAGTTATACATTTTAATGGCTGATAGAATTGCCTACGCTCAATGTTGGAAGCATAATTATATACCATCAGACAAATTGATTATTCAAAAAATAATGGTTTGTGCTGAGATGCATAAATTAACCCTGATGTTACAAGAGAAAGAGGACTCTGGATATTGTAGAATTTGGGAAAAATTGTATGATTGGATTGAATTAAGACAAATGGATGATGAAAGAATTAATGATAAGCAACCTATAGATTAAAGATTTACATTCGCATTACCCTCCCCCCATGGGTCCCACGGATATGTTATTAAAAATATATGTTTATACCATAAACATGGTGATTTTTTAATGTTATTTGAATGCAGTAAGACGTTTGAAAATATCGCTCGAAAATGTCACTTAAAATCTAGGAGGTTTCAATTATCCTGAAATTTTGAATTTCTCCCAAATATTCTGAAAATGAGAGCTCAGCACATCCAACTCATATGCTATTTGATCATATAAATGTGAGATAGGATTTGTATATTTATTTATCAGTATAATTGCAAATTCTTGCAAAGAATTATTTTAGGACATCCTGTTACTAATTTCAGGTGCAAAATGAACAAGCGCTCTTAAAATTAAAGTTGAAGAATTACATTTTATTTTAATACACTATTAAAGATGTTCAATACACAATCATAAATGTTATCTAATGAAGAAGATCAAGCCCAAATGCTGTTTTCTGGCATATGCTTTGCAGTATTTCCCAAGTCAGCAGCATAGAAAAAGCAAATAAATTTGCAGGCAGTAGCTAGTTTTCAGATTCTACCACGACTGTTGTCCAGCAATGACTTTTGACATCTTCAGGGAATTAAATTAGCCACCAATAACATGGTGTGATTGGAAAAGGACAGATCAATTAAAATAGAACAACATATATCATGTATGTCCATCATGGCTACCAAAGATGCCTGAGATTGATTTGCCCTTTTCCAATCACACTGTGTGATCTAATTTTCTCAGCGCAACACCTGCAGAGGTTTGTGTTAATTTGGGGATAAGCTCTTTTTACAGGGTGATGTTATGACAGACGCTTAACACTGTCTTCCTTTTGTTCTTGTTTGCTTTTGTGCGGCAGGCTAACAAGGGTGGTTCAGCTTTCACCTAAGAATGCCACACATTCTGTTTCATTTATTTGTTTTGATTGGGAAGGCAGAAGCATCTCTTCCTGTTATTTTCTTAAAGGAAAATGTTGCTTTCCTGCAAGTATTGTGGGGATTGAAACAGATACTCCTCAACCGAACCTGCAATCAGAATCTGTCTGAAAAAGCAGGCCGTTTGAGGAGGGGTGCATTTTCTAGATGGTGTATATGATATTTTAAACAAAAGCATGTGGTCAGAAGGAATGCCTTAGTTTTGGCTTCATTACTATGCGAGATAAGTTCAACTGGAATTTGATATTGAATTGAGTGCCAAAAAAGCCCACTTGGACAAAGAGACATAGGGACTGTTTCTAGAGGACAACTGGGCAGAACAACTAGCATTCTAGAACACAGGAGCAAAATTAGAAACGATCTTGATAGGTTAGTAAAGTTGGCTGAGAGTAATAGAATCCACACCCACCCTCCATAATACCCATCTGCCTGTTCTTTGTAGTTCCCATTGGCGGCACCTGCCCACTTGTCTACCTGCTCCCTGCCCAAATGCTTATAACTGTTGTCCACCAGCTTGTTTGTGTAGGAATCCCACATCATTCTACATCATAGTCACACAAGATCCTTATTTAACAAGCAGTGCAATCCTGGAGCTACAACAGCAATCCGGAGTTCTGGCTTTGCTGCCACTAGACTAGGCAATGTCATCATATGATTTTGCACTTTAAAACTGCATTGCTTAGTTTGGGTCCCGATTGCCATCGTAACCTGAGGACGACTGTGATAGTTCTTTTTTAGCCTCCACTGATCAGATCAAATTAAAGATTCATAAATTTGTGGACAAGTTCAAAGAGTGCAGTGAGAATGGTTAATGAACTACAATGATGGGAGTTTGAGAAATTAGGATATTAACCTAAATAAAAGCCAATCAAGGGGAGATCATACAGTTTTCTTGAAGAACTGGAAGTGGTGCCCCAGGTCTGAAGACCATGGCCTATTGTTTTGTCACCCTAGAAGGTAGGGAAGACAGATTCTGTTTAAATATCAGGGGAAGAAGTACCCTAATTATAAGCTTTTCAACAGTGAAACCACTTACCAAAAGAAGTTGTTGAGCGTTCACGTGTTGGATGTTTTCACGCAGAAGCTAGACAGCCATTGTCAAGGATGCATTAATTTAGATTTTTTAACCGAGTAGAAAGTGGGACCAGTGGCTTAAATGTCTTAAACGTTCATTTTATGATTTCCTGGAAACATCTACCTTTGACATCTTTTGCTTATGCCATTTCAGAAGACTGTCTTCTTATAGCTCATTCTGGATTGTAAATGAATAGATTGTAAAAAAAGAAGAATGTTTTGAAATAATTGGGTAAGATATTGATAGATTTATACCTTTTAAAAAATCAGCATTGTTTTTCTGGTTTTTTTTAAAATTTATAAATATTATAATTTATTACTATGTTTCTGCTTTCCTGAAATGGCAGGAGGTTATATTTGAATGTGAATTAAATCAGGACTTTTCCTTCATTTATTTAGGTAACAAAAATTCACTGTAAGATTGGGGTAGGCACAAGCAATCACCTTTTCTGTTCTGCTAAAAGCCACAGTATTTTGAGACTAGTAAAGTGGGATTCATAAACTGGATTACAGGGCAACTGTTGCTAAATCTCAGATCCATGGGTAGCCACATCTTTCTGGATTTGAGCAAGGACAAACCTAGAGAAGGACAGGAGTGGCGGTTATCTTATTATACATTTGTCTGACTGCATATTGGGTATTCAATGATTTTTCTGAAATGTTTATACTTATTTTATTTATTTATTTTATCATGCTTACTTATTTTAAATATTTATTTCACAATAAGTAAATATTTATTTATTTTAAAATAAATATAATTATTATTTTTTATAGAGTTTTATTTGGGTTTACACAAAACATATGAATATAAATAAAATATCTTTTTTTGAGAACAGCATGCTCCCGGGTTATCACTTCTCCATCAATTTGCATAACATGGGGAAATGCTACCCCATAATAAAAATGTCCCCAATCAACACTGGCTCAAGCAGTTACAACAACTTATTTTTGTCTGGATTGAGCTGATGTCTGTTCTGCTTCATCTAGACCTGAACAGCCAAACAGTATGTTGAGATATATTACAGTGTGCTGATTATATTGTACCCCAAACCAATGGATATTCTCAACAATTTTCATGTAGATGTTAAACAGAAGAAGGAAGAGTATCAAACCTTAAGCACTCCTGAAATGAGGCACCCCCCCCTTCATTAACATTAACTGAGTGGAATTAACAACTGATTAAGGAGGCAAATTGCAGCAGAACAGTGCCTCCCACTCCCAACCTCCACAGCTTGTCCACAAGGATGGATGTATCACCCCATCCTGATTCTGACAAAGAGGGAGCATGGTCAGTGCTGATTCTATACTATGCCCCAGTATGAAATCCAATTGAAACCAACCAGATAATCCATTTTCTATAGCTGGTATCCATCAGCATTTTTCATATTTTTCCCCCCAAAGGGAATATTAGAGACTGGACAACAGGTGGGTAGAATGATCTTCTCCTGCAATTTATTTACTTATTTATTCATTTATTTAGTTCAGGGATCTCCAACCTTGGTGACTTTAAGACTTGTGGACTTCAACTCCCAGAATTGCTCAGCCAGCATCTTGGTGACTTTAAGACTTGTGGACTTCAGCAAAGCTGGACGAGGAATTCTGGGAATTGAAGTCCACAAGTCTTAAAGTCGCCAAGGTTGGAGACCTCCTGATTTAGTGCATGGTGTCTAGAAAAGTCATGCAATCACTTATATATAAATTCAGTTTGAATAAAGTGTGTGTGTGTGTGTGTGTGTGTGTGTGTGTAATCCTCCTATAATGGAATGCGTGGATAACAAGGATGAGGGAAAGATGCTACCTAGGAAAAAATCAGATGAAAAAAGGAGTCGCCAAAGACTTAATAACATTCAGAAGAAGGCATTTAGGAAGAACCCACCCCAATTAATCAAATGGTTAAAAATGGCAACATGAAGTTCGAACCTTCAGATTTACAAGATCCTGTTAAAGTTGCCATACAATAAAGTAGAATGATCTCATCTACTTGTGATTCCTGTCTAGTTTACCCAGGAGGGCTGACACCTCCTGAGATAGATATACCACTGCCTCCTTCAAGGCCCAGCAGATTATCATGGGATTATCATAGGATAATCATGAATAACAAAGGCAGCTGCATTTCCTTTTGAAAGAAAACAAATAAATACCCATGTCAGCAAAGACAGGGAGGTGGGGTGGTGATGATTTCCTAAGACCTCCTTAGAAGAAACCAGATGCCATGATGTCCAGATGAATGGCAGTGAGACTTGAAGTTAAGCTCAATGGACACATTGCCATTGCTGCTACTATACTGAAAAACTTGCCCAGCAGTACTACTACTTGAGCTAGATGACCAGGGCTGGTGGCAGATATTTAGTTTCTGTGCTTTGGAAGCATGGGCACTGAAAACATGAGTGGCATGCAAAATCTGGTTTTCCAGATTTTTGTTCCAAATTACTGCCAGCCCAATTCATACATACATGACCCATACATGGATTTAATTTTTACTTTTGAGCAGCTGATTAATGAGCTGAAAGTAGAGATATTTCTGTTCCTCCCTTGTTGTGGTTAGATCACATTTGATCATTCTGAAGGTTGTCAACACTGTTAATCTTTGCAATTTTGCAGAGATTAAACTGATTAGGGAGATGACTTAAGTTTGCTATACTTTTATTCCAGATAGCATTTGAGGAGTTCCCCCCAAAAATGGCAGACAGTTCAATTGAATTTTGCAGTATATTGTATATTGCCAAGGGTATTATTCATGCACATATGTCTTATTTCAGGTAATACTTACATATTTGATGAAACAGATAATCAACATGAAGTACAGGAAGTTATTTACATAATTTTTATAAATTTGGTAGCCTTTAGCATATCACATGATCATTTATTGTTTTGTTTTTGTTTTTCTGCAATCTTTTCACAATTAGGCACCATGAATTTGGTCATGAACAGGAGCATTTGCGACCCGAGGTTCCACTGTATACATTTTGCTCTATTTTGGGGATTAATAAAACTGAAATTATGTAACATTTATATGATTTCTGATTAACACTAGCTAACATGGCCAGTAGGAAGGGAAAAATTGTGTCAAAGTATCAGAAAACTATTGGATTGCATGTCCCTATCTAAATATATGATTGATTTTTTAAAAATGTATCATGCATTGTTTCCCGCCCTTCAAAATAATAATATTCATGTTCAGACAGTAGCTTGAAAACTTTTGTCAGGAGAACAATGACTTTTCTTTTTAATTTTATTTATTGAATATTTATAAAATTAAAAACATATATAATCTATCCATCTCGGCACATTCATGTATTTTATTATCATGTTTTCTGTAGGGGTCGTAGCCAATTTCCAATTCTGAGCAAAACTTATTCTAGCTGCAGTTATAATATGCAAGATCAAGTATTGGTACTTCTTTTCCATATTTGGTTCTAAGATGCCTAGTAGAAAAATTTCTGGGTTGAATTTTACTTTCTGTTTTGTTATGTCCTCTATCCAAATTCTGATTTTTTGCCAAAATTTTTGTGCATGCGGGCATGTCCATCACATGTGGAAATAAGTTCCCTGGTTGTAATTGCATTTCCAACAATTGGGTGTCACGGTAGGGAACATTTTGGCTAACCTCGCTGGCGGCAGGTGCCAGCGATGAAACATTTTGTATAAATTCTCTTTATAAGAGACTGACACCATTAACATATAGTTTATCTGCCAAAGATGTTCCCACTGATTTAAGTTAAAATTGTGGCCCACATTTTTACCCCAAGTTATCATGCATTCTTTGATGGTTTCCTCCTTCATTTTATAGTCTAATAGAGTTATAAATTTTACTAATCATTTTTCTTCTTCTCCTTACCATATCTTATCTAGCTCTTGTTGGGTTGTATAGAAACCAAATTGTTCTTTGTCCTTGTTGTAATGTGTTTGTACTTGTGAATAGGGCCACCATCTTATATCAAGTCTCTGAAGTTGCAGTTGATTCTTAGTTTTTAATTCTTTTTCATTTAATAAGTCTCTATAATTTATTATTTTAGTACAGCCCAAAATATTGGGATATATTACTGCTTCTATTGTTGATAGCCATAGTGGCACCTTTACATAATGATTCCTTTTTATTTTTTCCCATATATTTTGCAAAACATCTCTCACCCAGTGTCTTTGGAAGTATGAGTGGAATTTACTCTTCCCGTTCCAGATAAATGTGTGCCAGCCAAGTTGTAGGTTGAAACCCTCTAATGTTACTATCCTTCTGTTTGTCAAATTGATTCAATCTTTAAGCCATTTTCTATTTGACTTTTCTATTACAAAAGAAGCATCTAGGACTTACTGATATACATATCTCCTGAATTTATTATCTCAAAATTACCGTGTAAGGTATTTAAAATAACATTGAATTTATATTGCTTTCTATTTATTTCAACTCTCAGGTTGGCTTACATGTTTAAAAAGCAAATTATAAAAATAAAATGGATGCTATTACAATGACCAACGTCACAATAAATTGTTTAAGCCATTAAATAATAAAAGCTTGGGAAAAGAAAAGTGGTTTTGCCATTCACCTAAATACTGGGAGCATAGGAGCAAGGAGTATGTTCCACTGTTTGGGAACCACAAAGAAGAATGCCTTTTTCTCCATACTAATAACCAAGGTTCAGACATCTAAGGGACCTTCAGAAGAACTTATGCTCTGTTAAATACAGTAACTGGACAAGTTTCTAGTAGGAGAAGGGGTCTTGCAGATAATAGTGTCCTAAGTTGTTTAATGGGAAATATTATAATCTTTAATTGTGTCTTTAGTGTAGAACTGTATTATTCATTTTTATGAATACCACACTTGCAATGAAGGTTTGCAAGTGTGGTATTCCAGGTTTACAATAAAGCAGTTAAAAAGTTATAAATGAGAATACAGTGGTTAAAAGGTGTAATAAGTCTGAACAAGAATTCAGCCAGCATGACCAATGTAATAGCCATGCCTGAACCCTGATCGAAAGGGACTCAGTTAACCAGCCTTATCTAATTTACTCCTGCAATTGAAATCCTTTCAAATCACTGAATAGTTGGGGCCATGTATTTATTTTCCAGTGCTGAAGAATATGTTTATTAATTATAAGTAGGAACCAGACAATCAATTTTCTTCATCCAAAAGTAAATTTCTCCACAATGGGAATATAATTCAAAAGACAGGACTATCTGACAATAATAATACTCTTTTCAAGTTGAATTAATACATGTCATAATTGTTCCAACTGGAACAAATGTAATGCATTGTATTAATATGTTTAAATGGCGCATTTATAACATCTCCAACCCTTAATCGTCTGTCTGTCTGTCTGTCTGTCTGTTTGTCTATCCATCTATCACATTTATACAACCAACAGTGAAGTGTCTCAGTAAAGAGGAGGCAGGATACAATAAAAAACATCATAAAAAACCCTAAATGTTAAAAATTACAATTCAAAGAAACTAGCAATATTATTAATAGTAAGAACCTGGAGGAAATTAATATTAAAAAACAATGCAGCCATCTCATCAAATTGTCATCTCCTTGAGATTCCCCTGGCCTATTGACAAAGCCATATTTTAAGAGTCTTCACTTCCCAAAGGATATGAAGAATGGGGCCAATTTCATCGTAGGGGGAATGAAATGTTTATGATGTTTAAAAGAATATGTTTAAAAGCCTAGCTCAAGACTTTTCTATATACCGTATATACTCGAGTATAAGCCGAGTTTTTCAGCACATTTTTTGTGCTGAAAAAAACCCCCTCGGCTTATACTCGAGTCAGATTCCCCTCTGAAAAAAAAATGGTGTGGAGCTCCGAAGCTGGGCAGCTGCTTCCCTGCTTCTGTGTTTCCTTTGCAACTTTTTAGCATGGGGGTAATCGGAAGCAGAAAAGTTCTTGCTTGAGGATATATTGTTTTTTCTTTTTTTAACTGTTTTTAGGGGGGGGAAGGCCCACCACCATGTGAGAATGCTCAGACACGAAATCTATCCAACCGAAAATAAGTGTGTGTGGGGGGGGGAGGGGGGGATTTTAACAGAGGGAAGATGTAGGGAGAAGGAAAAAGCGACGGAAGATCCTTCAGGGGAAACTGAGGGGGAGACTCACCCTTGGTCCAGATGAGCCCCCTTCCCCTTTCTCTAGGCTGAGAAAACAACGCAAGCCGAGGTTGCTTCGGCTCCACTCAGCTTCATTTCCTCAACTCCAGCTGCTTTCAGTCCACTTGGGAGGAGGGGGAGGAGGTGGTGGTGGTGGTGGCTCGCGTTGTTTTCTGATAGTGAGATCATTTCCCAAATTAATTGATTCACTAACCCAAAAGAAGATGTTGATGACAGTGGGAGGCAGGAGTCACTCTCTCCCTTGCAAGAAAAAAGCAAGAGCCGTTCTTATGATCTCTCCCTCTCTCTCTCTCTCCCCGTAATACAGTCAAGCCCTTTCCAGCATGCGGGATCCGCCCCCGCCGCTTTGCACCTTGCAAATGCAAAAACCCCAGGATTTTGCATTTGCAAGGTGCAAAGTGGCGAAGGCAGATCGCGCGTGCTGGAAAGGGCTTGACTGTATTAGGGGGAGAGAGAGAGAGAGGGAGAGATCATAAGAACGGCTCTTGCTTTTTTCTTGCAAGGGAGAGAGTGACTCCTGCCTCCCACTGTCATCATCATCATCTTTTGGGTTAGTGAATCAATTAAACCTTTCATGATAGTGAGATTGTTTCCCAAATTTCCCTTAAATCAGGGAAGAAATCAGAAACAAACCTTTGGACTGAGAATAAGCCTGTTCCTATGATGCCATTTTTGTTCACTGCAGTGTGAAAAGTGTGAAAAAACACACTTCTTTTTCTTCATCTTCTTGTTCCCTATTTACTGGTCTCTTTCAAAGAGGAAATTGTGAACATCAAACTTATTCTCAACTGTCCTAGTGAAAGTTTTTATTGGTATCTATTTTTATTTTTGAAATTTACCAGTAGCTGCTGCATTTCCCACCCTCGGCTTATACTCGAGTCAATAAGTTTTCCCAGTTTTTTGTGGTTAAATTAGGTGCCTCGGCTTATATTCGGGTCGACTTATACTCGAGTATATACAGTAAGTACCACGGAGAGTCCAAATATTACAGTATTTTTATTGGTTAAGACATAATATAATATCTACTGAAGTTTGGAATTGATGTAAACACCTCTTCCTGTTGTCTGGCAAAATACAACCTTAAATTTTGCTGCATTCAGTTATTATCATTTGCATATCAACTGTTGAATCATTATCAACAGAATTTTATAAATAGCAATTGTTGGGTTTTATATGCCATAGACTTTAATAATCTCTTGTAATAAATTAGGTGTGTTGAAATGCCACAGATCTACTTTGGAATATTATTTTGTGATATTTTAAGATAGCATTGGCTTCAAGCCCAAACATAACTTTGCAGTTGTAAATCTTCAATTAAAGTATACCAAAGCAAACAGCAAATTCATCCTTTCACTTTAAGCATGTCAAAAGAAAAATGAAAGTGTTAGTGCATATTTTTGCAAAAACTAAAAAGTAGAGAGACAAATCACTGGTTAAAGAAAGATTCAAGAATAGTCAATTTGTAATCTACATTCAGTTAGGTAACCCAAACAGTGTATGGAAAGGAAAGGAGGAAAAATGGGAAAGAATAGAAAATGAGACTGAAGGGAAATTAACCTTTTATTCAACAATCATTGTGTTCGAGCTTTGCAAGGTGAGGAATAAAGGACAACAGACAAGGCATTTTATAGTTTTGAATAGCAGAGCAGAATGTTCTAGGTACTGATTCATTGTCAGGCTCTTGGGATCATATACAGGGGAAAAATGTTTTCTTAGAGTAACATTGCTGGGTTTAGACACATATAACCTAGCTGCAACTTCTTTATTTGGTCTGCTTTGGTCAGTTGAATGGCACAGGATTTCTGAGGCCTCTAGCCAATTTCATTCTGCCTTTGCTCATCATGACGACTTTTTTTTTCCCCATTAAAAAAAGATCAGGGAAGGCTTTTTTAGTGGCAGAAATGGATCCTTGGGGTCTGATAGATTTATGTAAGTGGGGAATTGAACTGATCTTTGCTTGTGTGCAAGATTGAAGGGAAGTATCCTGAAAATAATCTGTAATTTCCTTTCAACCACAGCAGGTAGAACAAGCCATTTGCCTCAAAGATTTGGTCAAGCAGATATTTCTTTTTTAATAGCTGAGTGCTATTTGATGAGTCATTAACCAAGCTCCAAGGGGTAATGTTTGCCAAAGGCTATTTTATAATGTATTGATATTTAGATTATCCATGAAATATCATAAAAGATAAAGAACCCAAGATAGTTAATATCTCAATTACAAATACAAAACTGATAAAAAAAATGACAAAAAAGATGTTGAGACTTTGGAAAAAGTGCAAAGAAGAGCAACTAAGATGGTTAAAGGCATGGAGACTAAAACATATGAAGAATGGTTGCAGGATTTGGGTTTGGCTAGTCTAGAGAGAAGAAGAACTAGGGGGAACATGATAGCAGTATGCCAGTATTTGAGGGGCTGCCACAAAGAAGAGGGGGTCAATTTATTTTCCAAAGCACCAGAAGGTAAGACAAGAAACAATTGATGGAAATTAATCA
Source organism: Hydrophis major (assembly GCA_033807585.1). NCBI lineage: Eukaryota > Metazoa > Chordata > Lepidosauria > Squamata > Elapidae > Hydrophis > Hydrophis major. The sequence continues at coordinate 111,718,946 of CM066328.1, read as the reverse complement.
AGGAGATAAGCAACCTGAAATTAAGAAGCTTCCTAATAGTGAGAACAATCAACAAGTGGAACAACTTGCCTTCAGAAGTTGTGCATGCTTCATCACTGGAGATTTTTAAGAAGAGACTGGACAGTCACTTGACTGAAATAGTATAGAGTCTCCTGCTTGAGCAGGGAGTTAGACTACAAGACCTCCAAGGTTCCTTCCAGGTCTATTCTGATTGATTGATTGAAAAGCTTGAAGATAATTTTACTCATTGGCAATTCTGACTTGGGATACTTCAGTTGACTGTTTATTGGAGCAGTTTAGAATCTTGCTATTTTTAAAAAAAATCAACTATATCAAACTGGAAAGGAGACATGAAATAGAGACATAAATAATATCATCAGCATATTAACCCTAGCTCACATTCTAAAAAGTTATGCTATAAACATTAAACATTGTAATCTTGTTAATACAACATGCTAATGATTTCAAACACCTATTTAAAATAAAAGGGGGAAATGCGCATCCTTGTCTAGTGCCTTTATCATTGAAAAAATGCATTAAAAATGACTGAGTTTCACTTTGGATGAAGAAGGTACATTTGAATACAGATCAATTATAAATTCTTCAGAAAATCCTAAATTAGCTGGAATACTGAACATATGATGCTGATAAACTTTGCCAAAGGCTTTTCCAGCATTCAGTGATATAATCACAGCTTGATATTATCCATCGTTATTCAAATCAATCTGATTTATTGTAAAGAAATATTTTTTTTATTGTAAAGAAAATATTGTCTGATCCACGTCAATATTTAAAACCCAACCTGATTATTCTTAATCACTAAAGATAATGACTTTTGTTTGAATTCTTATTTGCTAGAAGGGATGTTATATCTTGATATCTACATTTAGGGGGGTAAGCCTAAATTGAACAAATATATTTGCTTGGCAAAGTTCACTAAACAATAACTAAATGTCATCTTATCAAATATTATTATATAAAAAGTAATAAGGCTAATGCTGGGAAAGGTGGAAGGAAAGAAAAGAGAATTACAAGCTAGGTGGATAGCCTTAGTCACAGTTGCAGTGAGTGCACAGTTGCTGAAGTTCTAGATTAGGGATAGATCATCATGTAGAAAGTCTATGTGGCCTCCAGGAGTCATAAACAACTTGATGGAACATAATCAATCAATGTAAATTTAGAAACAGCTGGGTCAGAAAATACTTTGTATTATTCATCAGGAAACAGGAATGTCATGTCCAGGTACTTTACATTACTCAAAATTAGGATCACAGTTTTAATATCATTAAAAGTCAAAGCGGCTATTCTTGTAAAAATATAATTGTGGGAGATTATTTTAAAAACAAAAAGTCTACTTTCATGAAATACAGACTGACTATACATATTTGAGTATAATTTAAGACATTAGAATGTTATGTTTTCAGAGGAATTACATACGTTATTTTTCATATCTTCAAAAGGTATAATAAAGCTTTCATTGTTTTTCTTCAAATTACTTAACAGATCTGCCATCATTTCCCCCAATTTTGGTGTACATGTATTAAAGCAAATTCAGATCTGTGTGATGTTATTCAGATTAAGCTTATATCTCTCTACATTGATAGGAATGTTAACTGTATGTGCCTAAAGAATTTCCATTTTATTTTTTTATATTGGTTTTAAGATTTTTTATCATATGATCATTAACAATATGGACATGAATATAGGCCTTATGTGCTTCCCATATAAAAATTAAAGAACTAGCTGTATTTGCATTTAATTCAAAATATTGCAATGTGTCAGAATTATGATCAGAAAAATAAACTGGTAGTGACAAGATAGGATGGATAGATTTGACATTCTAGCAATCACCGACATCAATTCAATTATTCTAATTCAGAATAAAAGCAGTATGCACTTTGTGTTTATAGTATAGTAGATTTTTAAAAAATGATTGACATTCATATTAAACAATTGTTGAAGCGCACCATTTTATTTACAGCATTATAAAGTCAAATGTTTAACCAACATTTTAATTCAATTCCAATGAAAATACATTAACATTATTATAATCAGTGTTTACTATTTTTTTTAAGAAGCACATTGCTTTTATATCTATAAAATTATAGTCTGAAGTATGATCTGAACTATCCAAAATCAACATGATGGAAATTATGGAGAAATGATTTCCAATAAGATCCCAATAGTCTTAAAACAGGACCCCATCTAAAATGAATATGGATGGTCCCTACTTCCTGATAAACAATCCCTTTGGTACCTTAGTTCTATATAAATACTATGATTTTATTGCCAATAAATACATTTTTCACATTTATATAGTTCATTTTTCCATTTCAATGATGTAAAATATAAATATTATATATTTGCATATAATTTATGTAATTACTCATCTTATGTACCATAACCCTGGGCAGCTTATGAACAATATGCACATATGTACAACACATAAACACACCAATCACACTCACAAATATAAAGGTTTGGTTTTATTTTCTATTGCACCCTATCTAGTCTCTGATCTCTGTTCTCCAAGCTCCATTTCACTCCCTTTGATTTTTAATATTAATGTTGCTGTCAGACTGAATTTTACTCTGTTGACATAGTTTCATCAGTTTGGCATCAGTTCTTTATTACTCAATTTTGAATTTCATTAAAAAGTCTTGGTGTTTTGTAAATTTCATTCACTCATATTAATATATTTATTATCCTATAAGACAATCTCATTATTTAATGTGAATCTTTACCATAAAATAGCTTCTCTAAGTTATAGGTAACAGTACTGATATAGAATGACCTGCACAGTTATATAAAAGAATTTGTCATGTTTTATTGAATAGTAGTTTTTGAGATACCCCTTTTGATATCAAAATAGGTTACCTGAAATAATTCTTTATTTTATTTAATATAATACTGACTTACAAAAACAGTCCTTCCAGTAATATTTAAAATTATTTTGCTTAGTTGCTATCTTGAATTTTACCTATAACAAAAGTCCAGTTTTTGACAATAGAAATCAATTTTTCCAAAGGGTAGTTTATTTTTTAAATGTTCTCACAATACAGAATGCATTTGTTTACTGTCAAGACAACATACCTGTGAACATAAAAATAACAGAATGAGAATATAGATACAAAGCTTGCAAGTAACATTTTTTTAAAGAACTGCTGGGTCACAACGATGAAGAAAAATATTTACGAAAGTCATTAACAGTCATAATTAGAGTGTCATATAAATTGAAGTGAAGCTGCTAAGTTGAAATCACTAGAAGTCCAGGTGCTTCTTGCCCATGGCCATCGCACTACATTCTGTGCTCAGCAATTTGGCGGAGACTGCCAGATCCTGTTTGCTCGTGCGGCTCACTGTGTCTGACAAGTCTGGAGGCAAATGCAATCGCTGTGGCAGGAGATTTTCAGTGGAGAGAGGGGAGAAAAGAGAGAGAGACAGACAGAGAGAGAGGGAAGAGGACAGAGGGGACAAAAGGAGAGCACTATAAGAATTTTTATGTAAATATTACTCATTTCAAATATATTTCTGATTCTCCCTGCTAATGAGCAAAACATCTGAATGGTTCTCCCCACCCCCTTAACTGTCTCTCAAACCATTAAGCATATGTCATATACCTCTCTACAAAATTCTGCTATTTTCCACTCAGCTTTATTTTTCTCTCAAGTTCTTTCAAAGCCTGAGATCCAAATAGGTAAAAAAAGGAAAGGATGCTCTTGAGCTGAGCAAAACTTCATATGAAACTAATTCCATAAGATAAGTCCTTTACAATACAATTCAAAAGATGTACAGTATATTTAGACATTAACCTTACTGTGTACCTGGGGATTATTCTCTAACATGGGAATTATCCTCTAGTGATTTCAACGTATTCCTGGACCCTCATATGTAATTCCCAATGAAGTCAATATGGCCTAATTTTGAATACATATGTACAGGATTAAATCACAGGATTCATTTTATTCCCAAAACAAAAAGCAAATTGTTTCAATTTCAGTTTGCAGTGATAATGAATATTCAGTTTGTATTCAGAAGAATAAAACTGAATATAATTGGATTGAATGAAGATAAGTTTCTTTCAGTTACCAAACCAATATTCTAACCGAAGAGCATTGTCTTTACATTTATTTTATTACTGGTAATATGATTTACTTCCCACAAGAAGTAGATAGTTCGCAATATCAAGAATACTTTCACTTTTGTGATACTGTATACAAGTTAGAATTTAAAGGAACAAAATTCTTACTTTTACTTGGTACCTGTGTTTGTGTTTATTAATAACAATTTGTCCATACCACATGATGAGTCAGAGACTTTCAAAAGCAACATTTAACTTGAAATGGAAATAAGTAATTGAAAGAAATTAAAAACATAAATAAATTATTCCCACCGGACAAAGGCTCTTTGTAACTTTATTATGTAAGTTACAATAGGAAGAGTGCTAGGTTTATGTCGTCTCAACAATGACAGAAACATATTAAATCTATCTTCAGTTTTACAAATCAGAATCAGTTAAGCTTTAATGTGTCTGATTATAACAATAAACAATTTTAATAATAATTCTAATACAGTATAAGATGAGATCCTCAGAAATCCTCAGGCTAGAAATTAAGAAGCAATATATGAATTGGTGTATAGATCTGGTGAGAGAGTGGATGTTGGTAAGAACAGAATAATACTGGAATATATAATGAATGGTGTTGCTACATAATATCAGATTTAAATTATACATCATTTTTTCTTATTTGCTCCTTTTTTCTTATTTTCTATCTCTAATTTATTTTTTTACTTTTTTTCCTTTACATAATGTTGATTATTCCAACGTGAATAGCATGATGGCACATACATGTATGCATTCAATATGTATTGTGACATATTTCACAAAGTTAAAGACATAGAACCAGAAATAATTTGCATACATAATTTACAGCAGCACATGCTAAATTAACCCTGGGATGAGCATTTCACCTCATTATTACCTTTATCATTCTCAACAACAGGTATTGCATATTCTGGACTGTTATTAAAATATTTGTTGATGGAATTCCCATTTGTGTGGAGAGGTCAAATGAAATTTCCATGTGAAGCAACCCAACAACAACCTTTGGCTGGTAGTAATTGATCAACAAATATATTGTGAACAAAGATATTGTGAGTCTTGCACCACTTCCATAGTTAGATCAAGAAGTGTAGAGATGTTTTAATCTGGGTAAAATCACATCAGAAGCGAAACCAGAAACTTTCATTGCTCTGAAAACTGCCAAGAGTTCAATGTTGTTTATATACAACCATC